>PVJO010001914.1:0-16031 GCA_004026905.1 Hystrix cristata
AAGAAGAAGAAGAAGAAAGAAGATAAAAGGAAGGAGAGAAAGAATGAGGGAGGGAAGGAAGAAAGGATGCTTTCAGGTTAAGGAATCTTTTTACTATTGTGCTAACAGCTATATTTTCAGATCTTGGAAGTATTCAGCTTAAAGTGGGCATTTAAATATATATTTTAAGTATCAAAAATTAGAAAGTAGTTAAGAAAATAAAACCTTGTTTTGTGATGCATCCTCAAGGTGTTTAACTGACAAAGAAAAAAACCTAAAGAGAAAACAAGTTCAAGGCGTAAGAGTTAGTTCCATGCTGCAGGCTTTTGATGCCATTCTGACGCTAACTGCGGTGCTGAGGTCGATTTGGAAACCAGCTGAACAGACTGCAGCTGCACTTGACATAGCTCCTCAACGGTATAGCTTGCCAGCACTTGAACGTTCACCATGAGATACTGCTTTTGTTTTGCAAACACTTCTCATTATTTAATAGCCCTGAATGTATTCATTTAATAGAGAGTTTTGAGTCTTTTCTATGCACTGCACCTTTGTAAAGACTTAGAATACAACAACGGTCAGAGTGAAGAGCTCCTGAACCCAAGAAGTTTAAATTCCGACACACACACACCAACTAGAATCTTTGGCAGATTTGAATACACAGAGCTGAGCTACAGAAAGCTGGAGCAGAAGCAGCCGATTTATATGTGGCTTTCAGTTGCACTGCGTGCCCCATGCGTCTCTACCCACAGCCCTTAACAACCGCCCCCCTTAGGCCAAGCTGGAGGAAGAGTAATTCTTGTTGCCCTGACCCTTTAACATGCTGATTTACATCACCGTCCAAAGAAACTTGCATTCACAATCATTGCACCCGAGTCTTAACTGGGTTCTCCACAGATCTATGGGACAGCGGTCTAGTGAAAAAGAAAAAACAAGTGCTCCTGGAAAAATGGGTAGAAAAACATGGATGCTCACCTGGGAATGAAATGGAAAAGGCTGAGAGAAGAGGGGACAGTGAGCAAAGCGCCAGTAGAGCAACCTTGCTCGGTCCTATATCACAGCGCTTTAAAATTGTGGACAGCAAGGCTTCCGGCCTCTTCTCAGGGAAAGACATCCGAGGAACGTCCCGGTGGAGTCACAGAGCAGCAGGCACAGACAACTGGAACCATTTCTAGTGCTTAAAATAGGGTTAATACCTTCTCCCCAGACCTCACTCACTTACTCACTTCAAAGAAACAAAAATGGGGACCAACTGTGCATGCTACATTTGTAACCCTGGACATATTTTTCAGTTTAGTTCAGCTGTCAGGTAAAAGAGACAGAGGCTCACTTTGACTTACTTGATGGGGACAGTGGGAACTAGGACTGGGTCTTTGGAACAGCATCCTTGTGGTAGCCAAGTCGTCCTGTGATCACCAAGCCTTTTCATCTTAATGGATTTGCTGTTACTCAGCCTTTGATCTCCGATGGACTGCCCACTGTTTCTCGGAATAAGAAGACTCTCCGGCTTTATTACTGCCCAGCCTATCCATAATGCATTTAATATATTTTCCCATCCATACTGCTACCTGTATTATACTTTCATAGAGCAGTGATTTGCCTTCTCTAAAAAGAAGGCATCTTACCAAGAATTACATTTTTTCAAGATGACAGTAATCCAGTAATCACTTCTAGGAGCCTAGATTTGCAGGACAACGTAATATAATAATTACTATACACTTAGATATGGGGATGGTGAGAGGAAATGCAAATTTCATCATTCCCGATAATTCAAATCCAGTAACGGTTGACATGAATTAAAGGTGCGCCTGAAAGGAAACAAATTTGGGTCTTTTAATTTAGATCAAGTTCTTACCTGGTAGGGAAAAAATTACCTGAAAGCTTCAAAAACTAAGAAAATTTTATTTAAATTATATTGCATCAAAGTCCTTTTCCCCTTCTCATTTCACTTAAAATAGCCAGACCAATAATTTTCCCGTATTACTAAATATGAAATGACTTCAAAGAAGAGAGTCATTTTCTCTCCTTTTTTTCTCCCTTCCACTCTATTTTATATAAGCTAGTATTCATCACAAAGTGATCTTCTTTATCTCCTGGAGAAAGAGAAAAGCAAAGCTATTTCTTTTTTACTGTACTTGCTCCTATTTTCTTTCTTTTATTCTTCTTCTTCCTCTACAACACACAGCTGCTCGTGTTTCCCAGAGGAGATGGGATTGCCGGAGAGAAACGATGGACCAGTAGTGCTAACCCCAAGAAAGGCCCGTGGCTGACAGCAGGGAGCTAGAATTAAAGGAGAAATTCTTTGCAGAGCCCGCTATACTTGGGAGTGATTGATGGAGAGCCATTTTGGAAAGGGAGTAATTGTTTTTAACTGAGATATTATGGGAATCGGAAGACATAGAACAACTATGCTTCAGGGTTCTTGGAGTCTCTTTACCACAGTAACTGGCTAGGAGACCATCATGGAGAGGGGACAGGACGGTCACAGTCCAGCCTGAGAAATTTAAGCAGTGGCGAGCTCAGGCACGAAGGACACAGGGGTCCCACTATCTCTGGTGAAAAGTCACGCCAGGCGCATGTGGTTTTCTGAGAGGGCTGGGTCTGAAAGTGTGGCATTAATTCCGGCAAACTGCTTGGCCCGCTCTCCCCTGCATATTTCCACCACAATCTCAGTGGTCTGTTTGCTTTTCCTTTTGTCCACAGTATCAGAGATTCACTTTGGCTGGGGAAGTTGTCATGTCCTCTGGAGAATGGACATAGGGGCCTTTGGAACAAGGCAGGTGCCTCACCGGTCCTCAGGCTGCAAAGCTAGGTGGAAATGGTGGTGATTTTGGGGTGCACAGAAGGACACAGTAAGAGGTGTTGGAGTGAACTGCAGTCCTGAGGCAGACGCCACATCATTGATTGATCCCACCTGGCAGGAAAATCCGTGAAGGACGCAGCATTCACACCCATTCCAATACTATAGGCCCTGGAAAAAAAAAACACTCACCCAAAAACCAGTGAAAAGCAACAACTATGCTACCACCGGCAATAACAAAGAAATCAGCAATAAAAATAGAGTCAAGGACAAACCGGATATTCAGATACCATAAGAGCCAATAAAAGCTCCAACTATACCACCATTAACAGTAGGGAAGAGATCAACAATAATAATATGGGAACAGAGACAAACCAAATATTGACATATAGTAAATATCTACTAAGTGCAGTAACTATACCACCATTAACAATAAAGAATTCAGCAATAATAGCTTAGAGATAACTCAATGTCTAAAAATTAATAAAGCTTAAAAGTAATAATAATAATGATTTAGGTAAGAAAAGGAAAAAAATGAAAGGAACATCTGAAAAAGGAAGATGAGAATGATGAGAGAGGAGAGAAAAGTTAAAGGACCTAATAAAAGAATATAAGTTATAGGTAAAATAACAGAAAAAACAAGGGAAGGAAAATAAAAGCACAAAAAAATTAAAACAAAGAACAAAAGTAGGGGGAAAAGGGAGAAGAGGAAAAACGCCCAAAAAAAGAAACAAAGAAAAGGAGAGATAAATTTAAAAATATGCTTCTGTGTGTTTGGGTGAGCAATTTTTTTCCAGGGCCTATAGCATTGGCATATAGACACCAGTACAATCATAGTAAGGGACTTCATCAACCTACTCGCACAATTAGACAAGTCTACCAGACAAAAATTAACAAAGAAATATCAAAATTAAACCACATCATTGAACAAATGGCCATAGGAGACATCTACAGAGTGTTTCATACAACAACAACAGAATACACATTTTTTCCTCAGGAGCGCATGGAACTTCTTACAAATTAAACCTTATATTATGCCATTAAACATGCTTAAAAATACAAAATAAATAAAATAATCCCCTGTATACTATTGTATTATAGTAAAATGAAGTTAGAAATCCACAGCAAAAGAAACCACAAACACACGGATATTAAAAATTAGAGAGTACGCAAACACATGGACATTAAATAATAGATTACTGAATGACCAACAGACCACAAGAAATCAGAGAAAAAATTTTAAAAGTTCCCACAGTCAATGATGATGAAAGAGATCCTGCCAAGACCCACAGGACACAATGAAAGCATTTCTAAGAGGGAAGTTTATTGCTGTGAATGCACACATCTAAAAACTGAGCAGTCACAAATAAATAATCTAATGATGATCTCAAGGTCCTAGAAAAATAAGAGCAGTATAAATTTAAAATTAATAGAATGAAAGAAATTGTAAAGATCACAGTGGAAATTAATGAAATGGAGGCTAATGAAATAATGCAATGGGACAAAGAGTCAATGAACTGGTTCTTTAAAGGCCAAATGACACTGATAAACCTTTAGACAAATTTATCAAAAAAGGAAAGAAAAAGGTTATATCAATGCTATTAGAAACGAAGAGGGGCTGGGGAGTTACTTCAGTGGTAGAGCGCTTGCCTAACAAGCACAAGGCCCTGAGTTTGATCCTCAGCGCCAAAACAAAACATAGAAATGAAGACAGTGAAATCGCCGACACAATCTGGAGAACTATAAGAAACTGCTTTGAAAACTTATATTCCAAAATACCAGAGAACCTTAAAGAAATGGAGAAATTTCTAAACACATATGAATCGACAGAATTGAACTAGAAGGATATAAAATCTCTGAATAGACCGATAATAAGCAAGAAAATAGAGCCAAAAATAAAAGCTCTACAAAAATGAAAAGCCAGGACCTCACAGATCCACCACAGAATTCAACGAGAATATCAGGGAATATCTAACACTAATGCTCTTCAAACTCTTCAAAGAAATCTAAAGGGAATGAGTACTGCCAAACACCTTTCTAGGAGCTGGCATTAGCCTCATTCCAAAACTGAACAAGGATTAAAAAAAAGAAAAGAAAAGAAAAGAAAATCACAAGCTAATCTCCTTAATGCATATAGATGCAACAAGATTCTGACAATCATAGATGAAACAAGATACTGGCAAACTTTCAAAAGATCACTCATCATGACCAAGTAGGCTTCATTCCTAGGATGCAAGGATGGTTCAACACAGCCAAATCAATAAAAAAAAATCATATAAACAGAAGAAAGAGCAAAAATTAAATCAACATCTCAATAGGTACAGAAAAATACTTCTATAAAACCCAACATCCATTCATGATTTTAAAAACCCGGACAAAAATAGGTATAAAATGGCCTTATTTCAAACTAACAAAGGCCATATATGACAAACCTATTTCCAACATTACACTAAATGGGGGAAAATTTAAAGATTTTTGTTTAACAGGAATTAATCTAATCAAAGAAGTGAAAGACCTCTATAATGAAAATTACAGTATTCTGAAAAAACAGATCAAAGAGGACCTCAGAAAATGGAAAAACATCCCCTGTTCTTAGATAGCACAACCAGTATAGCCAAAATGACCATACCACCAAAAAAGATACACAAATTTAAAACAACTCTAGTCAAAATACCAATAGCATTCTTCACAGCACTAGAAAAAGCAATCATAAAATTCACATGGATCCAGAAAAGACTGAGAATAGCAAAAGCAATCCTGGGCAACAAAAACAAAGCAGGAAGCATCATAATCCAGATTTCACGTTGTATTACAAAACTACAGTGATTAAAAAAAAAAAAAAAACCCAACAGTCACAAAAAAATATGCAGATCTGTGGAACCAAAGAGTATGAAGGTGCAAACCCAGTAACATTGTGCCATCTGGTCTTTGACAAAGAGGCCGAAAACTTACACTGGATAAAAGATGGTTTCTTTATCAAATGGTGTGGGACAACTGTTTATCCGCATGCAAAAGAAGGAATTTAGATCCATATCTCTCATTCCATACTAAAATAAAATAAAAAGAATCCAAGACTTAGCTATCAAGGTAGAAACACTTCATCTGCTAAAAGATAAAATAAAAAAACTCTTGAATAGAGAGGTGCAGGCAAGGACTTTTTGAACCAATTATACAACAAACACCACCAACGATCAACAAATGGATTATATCGAATTAATAGGCTTCTGCAGATCAAAAGAAACAACCAAAAGAGTGAAGAGACAACCTACAGAATGGGATCGTTTTTTTTTTTTGGCTAGCTATGACTCAGCCGTAGGACTAGTATCTACACAATGCAAAAAAACAGACCACTCAAAATAAAAGTTGTAATCAAAAAATGGGCAAGTGAAATGAATAGACACTTCTGAGAAGAAGTACAAATGACTAAATAAATACATGAATAAATGTTCAGTATCTCTGACCATTAGAGAAATCCAAATTAAAACAACTCTGAGATTCCATCTTACCCCAGAAAGAATACCTATCATCAAGAAATCAAATAACAATAAATGTTGGTGAGGTTGGAGAGAAAAAGGAACCCTTCTACATTGTTGGAGAGGATATAAACTGGCACTATGGAAATCAACATAAAGATCCCTCAAAAGGCGAAATACAGAGATTCCACTAGATCCATCTCTACCCATTCTAAGTGCTTTCCCCCAAAGAGCTAAAGACACCATATTACAGAGATACACACACACCCGTGTTCATAGCAGCACAACTTACAACAGCTAAATTTGGGAAATGGCCTTTATGTCCATCAACAGATGAAAGAATAAAGAAAATGTAGTACATACAGTATACAAGAGATACAGGTATAAAGAGGATAAATTTGTGTCATTTGTAAGAAAATGGATATACCTTGACACTGTGATGCTAAGTAAAATAAATCAGGCACAGAAGATTAAATATTGCATGATTTCTCTTGTATGAGAAACCCGAAGTATAAATAATTTTAAAAGCAAAATCAAAGGTAGAGGATAGGAAAAAGATAGGTAGACCTTTTGGAGAAGAAAGGGGATCTAGGGATAAGGGGAGAAGGGAAGAAGGGAAGGGGAAGAAAAAGAAAAATGAATCAAGATGCAATATATATATAATGTATATATGTATATATAAACATACAAACATATATGTGTATATATATGTATACACTCCCATTGTCTAATATATATATTTTAATATATACTCCTATTGATGAATATATTCATTATGCATCACAATCATGTACTGATAAAATTTTTAAATAATTTATCAATTAAAAATAGAAAAACTAGTCACAGGGAGAAAAACAGTATATGTGGGCTTTGAAACATTCACTATCTCAGTTGATGTGATGATGGCTACTTCCTAGGATTGTTCTCTCAGTCTGAATAGTGCAGCATTCGGTGGAGTGGCTGATGGGCAAGGAGCTCGTGTGGGGCCTACTACAAAGCAGGCATTTGGGTTAATCAGTCTTTTTCAGTTGAAAGTCACAGAAACTCAAATGAACGCCAGCCTCAAGCTGCTGGAAGGTCTAGGGGTACCACAGACATGGTTGGATGCAGGAGTCGGATGCTATTTTTCCATTTATTGACTGCATTTTCTTGGAGATGGCTTCATTATTAGGAGTGTCTCTTACTGTGGTGTCCAGTTGCTCATCAGCAGCTGTAGCCTCAAACCCTGTGGTCTTGGCAAGTGCTACTTAAAGATGGGAGTTTGAGTGGATAGACTCGTCTCTCCCTAAAATTCTAGCTTATATGTAGAGGCTGTTCCCATTGGATGAGTAGCAGAGAACAAACTGATGTGATTCCAGCTGGACACATAAGCAACCCTGACTGATTACTCCTTCACAACATAATGGACAAAGGGTAAAGGATTGAGGAACCTTCAAAGGAAAAACCAAACTACTGTGACCAGGAGAAAGGACAAGAGCTGGGTAGGACTCTGGGACAAGATGGTTGCTGAAATTAAAGTGAAAGCTTCGAGCAGTTCAAGAGACCCAACTCAGGCTTAAGGACAAACTAAGACATTTTAGGTAGAATGAATAACAAATAATTAACACTGAAGGGTCAGATATAAGTAGTGTATGTGCAAGAGGTGAATAGACAGGCTTGAGAGTTTGGGAAAATACTAAGAAATTAGATTGATTATCTGTAAGGCAAGAACTAATTAGTGTCCAGACATGAAAGTGAGATTAAAGAATCTGGATTTAATTCAACGAGCTATAAAGAACATCCGTATATTTTAGCAACGGATTCAGGCAGTTTTCACACAGGGCACAATGAAAACCGGAGTTGTTTTTGAGAAGGAGTCCTCCATAGTGAGAAGCTATTTTAGTTAAGCTTTTGTGGGAAGACAATGAATGAAGGACATTTAAAAGGTTGTAGGGAAGCACGGGACAAAGAATCAAGAGTGTGTGGTAACTGGCACACAGGAGAAAGCTCCACGTGTTGCTGAGACATATTTCAATTTGGTCCTGGACACTCCCCACAACTCTGCTGTCACTCTTCACTTCACTCCGTTATTCCGATAGTTCCCTCTGATCTCTCGAGTATTCCTGGCGCAAACAGCACACAAAAGAGAAACTTCAGTTTAGCTCAGCCTGAGAATGACATCTTCGTTCCTCTTTATCCAGCTTCATTCTCTCCATCAGCCTCTTGCCTATTTAAAGTTTTATTGTCGCCTGTGAAAAGGCGAGAGACACTATGGAGCATCCCGTACCCTTTACAACGCACTCCGAAGTTATGATTACAAAATCGTGTTGAGACCCGTCCGTGACTATCCTTTTTTTTTTTTTTTAAATCTCCAAATGTTTAGCTATCTATTCGGCTATGGAAATGTTTTTGTTCTCTATTTGAGACAATGTAGGAATAGTACGCTTTAAAAATATTGTGTTGGGATTCATTTCAATGTTTTACCTAAAATTCCAGAAATGTGTTTTCCAAAGGCCGTCCTGAAAAATCCCACCTCCAAAGGATGTGAATAAATATTTTACGATCATAGAGCTTTATGCTCGAACACTAGATTCATTTCAAAGTTTAAAAGTTTCACCAAAACTTTATATCCAATATAAACATCCAAGTAAGGGACACAGTTTGCAGTATTTCTCAAATTTCTTTGTGCCAAGAATTCTTACTTTCCATCCAGCATCTATTATAACTGCTATTCCATAGAACACACATTGGAAAATACTCTCCTAGAATATTGCCCCTTCTATGTATAAGTGAATATGAAAATTACCTAGAATTTCAGCATTTGGAAATATTATATAATCAAGCATCTTTGGAAAATAAAATCAAAATCAAAATCTCAGACCAGTCTATGGGCCTAATTTTTAACGTTATGATGATGGAATCTTTTGGTCTTTAAATGAAGTCATCCTCGGGATAAATTAGATATATGGCAAATATTACAGCTTCGGTATTTGAATCTAGTGGCCTTAATCTTAAGCTTGACCATAGCTGTGAGGCAGTCAAATTATAGTCAAGTCCAAAGTGCTAAAAAGAATTACTAGTCCTCAGGATAGTGTCACGGGCATGAGGGGAATTGAATATACTGTAATTGTGATTGGACAAAGGAGTGATATTTTATAGGCACAAAATTATCTTAAAATCACCTCAAAAGGAATTTTAGGTGGAAAATGGCAAAGCCATAATTTTCCACTCATTTTAAATCATTTTTCACTATCCTTTTCTATATTATGTAGATGTATTTAGGGAATTGAGTAAACTGTGACCGGGAAACTGAACATAAATTAGTCTGTTTCAGATAATACAACAAGATTCTCTTAAATCCTTCTCTCCCAAGACTCAAAAAATTGTCATAATTGTTCTCAAAGAGAAAAATGGAGCTCCACCAAGGATTAATTTGTAAGTCAACACACAATAGTTCAAGAGTAGATGTCTATTGTTTCTTCCTTATTCTATCATTTTTTAAATCTTATTCTCCAAACCACAAGTCAATTAATGGAAGACCCTCAGAAGCTATTTCATGTGGAAAAGAAGAAAATACCTCCTTTTATTGATAGGAAACATACTGACCTATTTTGTTTGCAATTTTATATGGGTTCAAATGAGAATATCTATTTGAACTTTTGGGAATGAAACTATTTTTTCTTCTAAAATTAGGTTTCTTGTTAACATCATTGTCTTGTCCTGAGTGGGATGAATTGAGGTTTGATAAGGCAGGTAAGTGTCAAAACAAAGCTACTGGAAAGAACCAGTCATGAAAATGAGAATTGGGTATGAGTGAAGACAAGAGTCAGTATGACCCAGGAAACAGAAGTCATGTGGGCACTTTCCAAAACATCTCAGTGGATGTGAAGTATACTAAGTTTTAGACTTTATCTTTAGTATAAGGTAGAGTGTGTATGAGAAATAAATATCAGCTTGCTTACAAACATATAATATTCTATTCAGACTTCCTAGTGTTTTCACTTTACTTGTATTTCCCAAATGAAAAGGCAGATCCCGGCTCCCTGCTTCCATCCTGTATCTTGGGAGAACTTTGAGAAGCATTAGTAAGAACTGACCATTTCCCATGTACACATATGTGTATGGACAGCTAGTGCCCACATCATGTTTACTACACATCAGTACACCCAGAAAATGCAATTCCATGGCTGAAACAAAGAAAATGCAGGATGATTTTTTTAAAACATATTCCCATGCCAAGAAGTAGGGAAAATCTCAAGAATTGATGAAAGCATACCAGAAGGGCATAAGAATTAGCTTGAAGTCAAATGTGGAAATTTTTTGAGCATTTCAAAAAATACTGACAGGAACTGATTGTAACATATTAAATAAAAATGAACTCATACATTTATTCTGGTGTATGTCCATCTATACATGCTTTCATACAGGACGAAGAGATATTTGTGATAAAACCTTTGTTGATTAATTTATTTTCAATAAAAAATTTTGCTTAAAAATGTGGAACTAATGCAAGAGTTATAAATCTGCTATTTTGTTATAATAATTGATTCACATAAAAATCAGCAGTGGAGGTTAAACTCATTGTGGCAGACAAGATATTTATAGAACGCTAAGTATCTTCCCATAAATTGCTTAGTAATTACAAATGGATGATGAGGAAGTCACTTAATAGTAGAGAATTCTGACAGACTATGCAGAATAGCTGAGCAAATGTAATCGAACTAGTAGTAGCTCAAGTCAACATGCTGCTCCTCCAACGCAATGTATACAGAAATGCACAGCAACGCTTCCACAGCACCTGTGCTAAAAGTGTGCTGTCTCAATCCAGACACAAGGAAAGGGAGACCGAAGTTAGTGGGATTCTCAACAACGACCAGACTACACTCCGGGATATTGACAATAAATGACAAGGGGGAAGGAGGTTGAACAAATGTTGAACAGTGAAGGGAAACAAAAGAGACACTACAGTTAAAGGAACGACATGACCCTCAACTGCATCCAAGAAATAGAGAAAATATTGCATATAAAGGGCCTTACTGGGATATTATCCTACATTAACTTAAACATTTGAATATGGAGTGGAGTTAGGTAATAGAATGGAAACAATATTAAAGTTCCTGATTTTGATAAATGACGGTGATTTATGTTAGCAAATGTTATTTTACCTACAGAATATAATAAAATAAGCTGATCATTTAGTCTGGAAGGATCATGATACCTGTAAATTATTCCCAAATAATTCATATGAAAGAGAGATAGAGAAATGGTAAATGTTAGTAATTTGTGAAACTACAGTATGCAGTATTTGTCGAACTAGTTACCTTTAAAATAAAACTGAGAAAAAAAAAACTGGGGAACAGAATACTCACGTTGTGACCTTAAGTGGTTTTATTATAATTAGAAAAGAATTAGAAATGAATAAATGGTCTAAAGAAAACAAAAAGAATTAAAATGATAGCAAATTAGGCAAAGCAATACATGACATATAAATTTGAGTTGATTTTATAAAACCACTAAAATTTCTTTTGCAAAAAAAGCGTAATAGATGAATTAAAGAAATATCATTAGAAATAAAATTATATATTTGGGCACTTATAAAAGTTATAAAAAACATACAATTCCACACAAATGAATTTGGACATCCTTAAAATAATAAAAAATTACCAAAATACACACAGACAATATCAAACTCAATTCTAGGTACTTAGAAAAATGTTTTCCCTCAGTTATTGGTCATTGAATTTTTATATACATACACTTTTTTCTGAGATAAGTTGCCCAAGATGGCCTCAGAGTTGAAATTTCCCTGCTTCTATGCACACAGACACACAGACACACACACACACACGTACAATTACTCTAGACCCATATGAGTTTAATATTTTGTATCTGTAGCTCATTCTCAAGAACATTGATCCCTGTTATATGCGCCCCTCCAGACACTTAAAAGATTTTTCTGTCATACTTAAACATAATCCCTCTATAGAACTTGATGAAATAAAATAAGAACAGCACAGACCCACTTCAGCCATAAATACAGATGGAAAAATCCTAGTAAATCCTTGGCAAATTGTATTGGGTTGTATATGTTACAAGGTGATAGACCATGACCAGATAGGACTACTTTAGGGAACTAATGATAGTTCAGCAATAAAAATGAGTGAATTTAATTTCATATAAATTACACCTCAATAATGATATTATTTCAAAAGTTTGACATAAACTAATACTTATAAATATATATAATTATATCAGGTATGTGTATATACACATATTGGGACAAATAGACTACAAGGAAATATAACAAATATAACAAAGAGACTATAAGGTGATAGATTTATAGGTAATGCTTATTTTCCTTTGTGCTATATGTACGGATTTCAAACTATCTTCCAACAATATGAGACAATCTCATAATAACATGAAGAAAAATGCATGTACCACTATTCAGGTCCTTGATATAAATGTTAATTAAACAATCAAATGTGTATTTATAAAAGAAAGCCCACAGTTTTAGTAATTTTGTTTTGAGGACATTTCTTTGCCAATATATCAAAAACCCCAAGGAATATTACCCCATCAGCAGCAGCGGTAAAGCCATAAAATGAAGGCGTGATCTCAAAACTCATCCTCTAATCTTGATTTACACATTGGTTTTATTCTTGTTATTTTTAGTCCTTCATACTCTTTCAGTAGTAGTTGATTACAAATTGATTTAAAGTGAAAAACACCATCAGTGATTTTTTTCCAATTATTTTATACTGGAGAAATTAATAACTTAATAGTCCGATATTGCAAATTAAATTTTCTGCCTCTTACAAAAATACATTTTCTCAATGAATGTAATCAACATTATTCAACCTGAATAAGTTTTAAAAGATTTGCCAGTTTGAATTCTTTTATCTTATTTTGGAACTAAACCGGTACTCTCTTCGTTTAAATTTATGGACTCGATACCAGGTATCAATTCAGATGACTAATTAACCTAGAAAAACGATTTCATGCTTTTTGAGACATTCCGTTCATTTAAACTTATAGACTTGATACAATATATGCATTCTGATGACTGATTAACATAGAAAAATGATTTTGTTCTCTTGAAGATCCATATTTTACTGGTTGAGTCCATGTTATTAATATAGTGCTACTGAAGTCTCTTGAGAAGTACATGTATATGTTAGAAGCATCGATGTGTCTCTCCTTTAACAATAAAAAGGTTTAATATGATGAAGTGATTTGTAAAATAATTCCTATTTATGAAGAAGGAAGGTGTTAGGAAATTTACTGAATTGGTATTAATATTCCCGTTTCATTCCTAATGTGCTGCTGGCTCTTTTCTTTGAGAATAAATGAAGACAAGAAAAACTGAGCTTTTGAGACTGAAGAATCTGCTGACCGTCGAATTCATGTGCTAGGTCATTTCTTCAGCATTCAGATATTTCATCTGGGTTGGCAAAGCACCGATGATTGCATGATCTACTGGACCACTGAGCTTAGAGGATTAGGGGACCAGCAGCGTAAAGGGGCCAGGACAGGGAGGGCAGCCAAGACCCAAGCGGGAAACTCTGGCTTCTGGGCTCCCAGCTCACATCAAAGGCAATGTTGGCCTGCAAAATGGCCAGGAGGACAACGGACAGCCTTTGCTTTTCTTTCTTTCGTGTGTGTGTGTGTGTGTGTGTGTGTGTGTGTGTGTGTAATAGGGATTAAACCCAAGACATTCACACTGAACTACATCCCCCACCCTTTTTCTGTTGTTTATTTAAAACCAGAGTCCTTTTAAATTACTCAATTGCCCAGGCGAGGCTAGGACTTGTGAACTTCCTGTCTCAGCAACCCAGAGTGCTGGTACTACAGGCGTGCCCACCACACCCAGCTATGAAGATGGCCTTTCTTAAGGCAAATGAGAACCACTGTTGGTGCTTCATGGTGAAAACAAGGAACTCTGCTTAATACCACCTGAAAAAAGACAACTGGGAAAGAAATGATTCAACTCATCTCATGAACAGCTACATATTGCCCATAGGAAACACTGAGAAAAGCCAGTCCACAGTCCCTCCCACTGTCCCTCTTTCTGTCACCCTCTGACTGACACTAGCTGAATAAACTCCCAGTCCTCCAACATACATGGCAAGTGCACAAGACCCGATTAGGGTTAATCTCCTCTTTCTCTCTGTTTTCTCCTCTTCCTCGTCTTCCTTTTTCCCTTCTCTATCACACTTCATAGGACTCACATGTGTCATCAAATAGGATTCTTCCCTTGATTCTGTTTAATCTCTTGATTTTCTTCCCACAGTGATATTTAACTAAGAATTAACATGTGCCAAGCACTAGAGTCACAAGGGCAAACAAACAAGATCTCTGCTTTCCCGGGACCTACAGTATATGTACTCAGCAAATTAGTAAGCTTTACCAAAAGAATCACAAACTAAGTGCAAAGATGAAAGCACAGAGGGTGTGGCGCCAGGGAGTAGGAGGTGGGGCCTTGAGAAGAAACCTCTTTCCCAAAGGGATGAGCTGCTAACAGGACTCAGAATGAGCAGGAGCTCCCAAATGCAGAGCAACCAGAGGGCTTCCTTGAAGAGCGATCAGCAGCCAGAGGCTACGAGGGAGCAGCCCATGCAGCTGTTCGAGGAAGGGCAGTAAGCCAGTGAGAGTACCTTAGCAGGACGCAAAGGGCCACCAGCCAGGGACACAGAGCCCAGCCGTTTCTTTACGAAGGCACGTAGAACCTTTCCAGCTCTCCTGAAAGCACTTATCTCCTCCTTAACGCTCCTTCTTAACTGGTATTTTGGCTTTTATAGGAAACATTTTCTCACTGTTCTTTATACTTTTCCTACCTAAGCATAAACTGCTAAACATTATAGCTTAGCTTTCTAGGCGGTTAAACTTTATGAGTTTTACAAATGAAATAATTCTTAAAGTCATTTTGTGTCTGGTTTCTTTTACTAAATATTACCAATATAAGTTCAATATCATTTTAGAAATCTATCCATCTTTTTTATCTATGTTGTTCGATGTATCTTGAATTTGTTCAGTTTTACTGGTCTATGGTATACTATTGTAGACACAATAGAATCTACCTTTCAATTTAGTGTCTGTGTCTATTTCCCTGCTGATAATGGTGACTAAAGAATCAGAAAAACAATGTACTAAACTCAAATCGAAGTGGATCAAAGATCTAAATATTAAAACAGAAACACTAAATTTACTGGAGAACAGAACAGGAAGAACCCTCGAAGACATAGGGGTAGGAAAAAAATTTATGAACAGAACCCAGACTGCACGGGAAACAATACAAAGAATCAGTGCTTAGGACCACATGCTATTAAAAAGCTTTTGCACAGCAAAAGAAATCACCAATAGAGTAGGGCGAAAACCCACAGACTGGGAAAAAAATTTTGCTAGCTATCCATCAGACAAAGGTCTAACATCTAGAATATACAAAGAACTCAAAAAAATTAAACCTCTCAAATTTAAAGAACCAATCCCAAAATGGGCAACTGAAATGAATAAACATTTCTCAGATGAAGAAATAAAAATGGCAAATAAATACATGAACAAATGTTCAACATCACTAGTCATTCAAGAGATGCAAATTAAAACAATGTTAAGATTCCACCTCACTCCAGAAAGAACCGCGTATATGGAAAAATCAACCAATAACAAATGCTGGCGGGGCTGTGGGGAAAAAGGAACACTCCTCCACTGTTGGTGGGAATGTAGATTGGTCCAGCCACTGTGGAAATCAATATGGAGATTCCTCAAAAAACTACAACTGGAGGTTCCATTTGACCCAGCTATTT